>JAXQQM020059132.1:0-41850 GCA_034641835.2 Pinus albicaulis
AATAAATAAATAAATATATATAGTATAAATACATCATAACCCATATAAAAATAAAAATAGAAAATAAATAAAAAAATAAAAAAATTAAAATTAAAATAAAATAAGTAAATTATGGTAAATAATTAGATAATTGGATTAATAACATAAGTAAATAAATTAGTAAATTAATATTTAAAATTATGGAATTATCTAACCAAATAAATACCACTATAATTTAATAATAAATAAATTAAATAAATAATATATTAGATTATTTAGTTACATAAACCTTCCTTAAAAAAAATAAAAAAAAATAAAAAAAATGAATATAAAAATAAATAAAAATAAATAATAATAATAATAATAATAATAATAATAATAATAAATAAATAAAATAAAAATAAAATAAAAATATATATATATATATTTTTAATTTCCTAAAATCAAATAAATAACTTTACATCAACAATCATATTAAATTAATAAGTTATTTTAATCATATATATTAATTTAAATATATTAACCAAATTATTTCATTCCAAAAATATATCATCTATTTATAATAATATTCCTTATTACAACTTAATTTTAATTATCCATAAATCTGAAAAATTAAATTAGACTTTTTCCTAAATTCTCACCCAACATAAGCCGACTTTCATGAAATTTTCATGAAGATCCTCTTTATCCACTATTTATTTATACATTCTTTTGCCCTATTCTCTCAATTTTTCAAAGAACTTTGACGTCTACCTGTGATGATGGACTCACATAGACAGTCCGAAACGTTAGGTGATTAATAAAAACTCAGAAACATGTTATTCCTCTCCTCTATAATGAGTTCTACATATCAAACACAATCAAATGGTCAAACAAAAATAGTTAACAAATGTTTTTAAGGTTATATACAATGTTACTCTTTAGAAAAGCAATCTTAATGGATGAAGTGGGTTCGTCAAGGAAGAATGGTAATATGATACCACCTATCACACATCTACTGAAATTTCCCCATTTAAGGCCCTTTATGGATATCCAACTCCTAGTATCTCATACTTTTTGCAAGATAAGTCCAAAGTATAGGAAACAAAGTCAAATATGGAAAATACTAAAGAAACTTTGAAAATTATTATGGAAAACCTTCAAATGACATGAAACATGATAAACAACAAGGGGAACAACATTGAAGTGAAAGATAATTTGAGGAGGGTAATTGGGTGTTTTTTAGATTATAGCATTATAAGCAATCTTCATTCAAGAAAAAGAAGAATAAAGAATTAGCTCAAAAATGTTATGGCCCTAAATAATTATTCATAGGATTGCACAAATGGTATAGAAGTTATATTTTCCTTCTTCTTGCATTCATAAGGTTTTTCATGTATCTTGCCTAAAAAAGGTTTTGGGAAAAAATATGCCAATGTAAATAGAACTTCCAAAATTAGATGAAGAATGAAAGTTGATTCTTGAACCACAAAAGGTTATAGTTAAACATTCTGTATCTCTTTGACATATAACCATTATGAAGTACCTAATCAAGTGGAAGAATATTCCTCTAGAAGAAGGTACATGGTAAAATGATCAATTTGTGATGAAATACCCACGGCTAAAGGGTTCGTTTGAAGTTTTGACAAAGGTTTTGTTATATGTTTTATATAACGCGCGGCAGAATAGTTTTATTGTTTGTTAAGGTCCCACACAGTGATCAAATTTGAAGGGTAGGTCCGAATTTCAATTAGAAGGGAATATATATATGTCACCCTTCCATAATGAAAAGCTTTAAAAAAAAAACTTTTCAATTGACCACAATAAATTATTTTTACATTTAATTTTCAGAAAGACAAAACCATCAATCTTTATATTAATAAAATACTGTTACATATACAACAATGAAAAAGGCTCCATCTTTCATTGCTTAAATATCTCATTGGAAATGTCAACATAAGTCTTGAAGACACTATTATAAGAATATAGAATTACAAGATCTTCATATTAGTATGAACCTTAAAAAACATGACTACCATTGCTAAAAACCACTTTTAAGTTGTAACAGGCAAACTAAACAACTATCGCAACTTTTGGCAACTTCTGGAGCATTAAGAGAGAAACAACCAAAGATAAATACAACCACAATCCTCATTTTAATGAGACCGGACTATATATTTTCATTAAGATAATAGAAAGAAATCACGACTATATTAAGGCCAGCACAAAACAATCTTTAACCAGTGTCTCTCGCGGCCTTCAGGTTGCCATGCTAGAGGTTGCATATTTTTAATTTAAATTCTTGACCTCTTGTGCCCATCTATGAATGCATCCAATGGGATATCTACATCAAATGCTCCTTTACATCCCCAAAAAAAAATTCCCTACTACAAGAGAACCAGTATTGATGGATCACCCCACACCATCCCATCCATTAGAAACAGTGAAAAAGGAAACCCGAGAAAACTTCTGAAATATCTCAAGATGACTATATGGGTGGTTCTTATGAATCAAACAACCATTTAGAACATGCTCATCAATCCAAACCATGAGTATTATGTGACTATATTCAAGCAGGCACTGAATCGGATTTCTGAAGCTATGTTAGAGAAACCCTAAACTCTCACTGAAAATAGGTGAAATGTGGCACCACTAAGAGATTGACATGTGCCAATTGGTAAAAGTGGTAGATAATTGGCATGCTCAAACAACAAGGTGATGCATGAATGACATGAGGGAGAAAATATCAGAAAAGCCCCAAATCTGGAGAACTAAAGCTCATCACCAACCTGAGATTGACAACTTTACATGATGTAACCTATGAAATCGTAAATGGAGAATCATAGTAACAATAAAGTAACCTATGTAACAATAAAGTGGATTAATCCTGGGAGTGGTAATGGGAGAAATCATAGTGAACAACAGGAAACATGCAGAGTTGCTTACAATCAAATAGATGAAAAAACACATACAAAAAACCTAGATGATAATCATGAACAAGCTTAATATTGAATTATGACCTGTAAAGGAACTTAGAAAATGTGAAATTACGAACCTGGTCAAGCACACAAGCAAAAATATCCTGGACATGACCCTGGTTGACAAGTTGTATTGCTCATGATGCAAGAGGATTTGTACCTGCACTGCCAAGTCAATCAAAATCCATCATTATCTATACAATAAATACAAGTAATTGATGTCGTATTTTTTCCTCTAAGATGCATTCTTATGATAACGTTAGAACATATGTTGAAAATGTAAAAACATACCTGAATAAGCTCCTCTTAGTTTCAAGAACAATTTATTGGAGTCGCATGAACTTGGAACAAGCCTCCCACGATCTGAAAGAGTAGCAACTAAGTCAACAATGACTTTTTTGTTGCTACGTTGGATTGATGGAGGTTTGCTCCAAGATTAAATCGCTCCAATAAATTATTCTCTACTAAATAGGGCCAACCACGTGAAGGTGGAAGCTCTTATGGCCCCTCCTCCCCCCCTCACATCACTCTCAATTCCCCAATACCCAATCTATATTTCATTTTTTACTTTCATGAGCATAAAAAAAAATATTCAATAACTAATAAAAAAAAAATTCAACAAAAATTACGCAAGGAAACATTGCAATTAATGCTTGACATAAAAATAGTATGATAAATGAGTTTTTTATATAACGCAAAAAACGTTCCAAGTATGGTAACGTTTGTCTTATAATAATACAATATTTTAAATTATCAAATTTTCTTTTTCTTCTTCCTATTTCTAAAGCTCCTAATTACATCATCAATATCATCGTGCTCTGCTCCTGTTTCGTGCCTTTCGACCCACACTGCTGACCTAGTTGCGTAGTCACAATGTCTGGTCTCATCCAGTGATGGGGCATCGCCTACAAAAACAGATAATATTAAATTTTAATTGCCAGTTTTTAAATATCATTGAACTAGTTCGGTAATATTAATAAAAAAAAATTGCAATGAGATTATTTACCTGGTGCACCAGTTGTCGCCGCTGAATTAGTTGCGTAGTCATGATGTCTGGTCTCATCCAGTGACGAGGCATAGCCTAGAAAAACAGATAATATTAAATTTTATTTGTCAGCTTTTAAATATCATTGAACTAGTTCGGTAATATTAATAAAAAAAATTGCAATGAGATTATTTACCTGGTGCACCAATTGTCGCCGCTGACCTAGTTGCGTAGTCACGATGTCTGGTCTCATCCAGTGACGGGGCATCACCTACAAAAAAAGATATTATTAAATTTTAATTTTCAGTTTTTAAATATCATTGAACAAGTTCGGTAATATTAATAAAAAAAATTGCAATGAGATTATTTACCTGGTGCACCAGTTGTCACCGTTGGGACTGTTGCCCTATCTTCCTCTCTGGTGGTAAGATCCTCAAGGGAAACATTCTCTATCATTTAAACCAAAAACATTATAAGGACAACCATCAACATTCTCTATCACGACCCTCACTGATAGTAGCATTGTCAGCCTGGTCCCCACTACAATGATCAGGTTGCACGTGAGGATCATCTACATCTGGCTCTAAAACTGGGTTATTTGCCTCGTCAGTAGTGCTGCTCCCCTGATTTAAACAAAGTTGTTAGACATTAAATTTATGGACGAAAACGAACATATTGAAAGGTTAATGTTTTTCCTTATCAGGAATTCTAGATCTTGGGACCTGCCCCAAGTTTCTGCGACGTTCAACTACGGCTTGATAGCCGAAATGGAAAGCGATGTTTTTATCTTCCTTTGTAGTTTCTGTTCCGAAGTCATCACCCTACATTACATATGATTGTGTATTTTTAATCATATTTTATAGGATTACAAAAACGTTGGAAGGCAATACAATTAATTATAAGATGTTTAGCTACTTAATTACAATTTTTGCGGCTAATTTCAAGTAGCTGCCCTGGCCTAGCTTGTGATGGCCCTTTTTTTTAATCCTAGCTTCGGTTGCCTTTGAGGTGTCAGGAAACCTAGCATCAAAATATTGAAGTCAGATATGACGTAGCACACTTTCATTTTAGACATAGAGAAAATTAAAGCTATTGAATTAAAGTTGTAATTTACCTTGCGGGTCCAGTTGGCATTTTTCCTTCTTTCTTTGCCCTTTTCTCTTTTCCGTCATGGATGAGTGCTCTCCACTCACTCTTTGGAACTGTGAGAGGATGCTCATATCTAGGGTTAAATTGCAATTGCGTCCTATAGGTGTCCCTGGTATATTTCAAATATTTGCCGGCTACCCGAGCCACCGCTGTTTTGTCAAATGTGCCGACCCCAAAAAGGGCTTCTAGATAATCTAGAAGTTCTTTTTTCAGGTTGGAACTCTGGGAATTCCACCTTATGCTTATGGTTGGGCCAAAAATTACCAACGCATAGCTCTCCAGATACATGTAGAACTCATTGTTTCCTACACAGAAAAAAAAGATATTATCATTAATTTAAAAATAAAAATCATGATAAATATGTTTTAGATAAAGTACATGAAATAGTTAAAATATTAAAATTTACCTGGGAGTTGTACATGCTTTATAGGGACACCTTCATCGTTCACCAGCAACGTGCCATTAATGGTCCCTGTGGAGCTGACACGTGTAGCTCCAGGAAACACAATAATGTAGTTGGCCATATCAGCCTCATCATTGCCAACACGTTCAGCGGTTGGCTGGGTGTCTACTTGGGCAGGGTGTGTTTCTTGGTTGGCACCTAAAGGAGTAGAAGGTGTACGAGAGGGTTGCTAGGAAATCTCTTGCCCTTGTGTCCCACTACCACCAACACCGGGTTCAGCAAGTGCCAGAAAACGCTACATACAAAAGAAATTTTTGTTAGTTTAGTCAATGTAAAAATTAAAAATCAAACTATCACAATTCATCTCATGCAGAACAAAAAAAATATCCTTTTGATTTTTTATTATTACCTGATATGTTTCTAGCTGGCTCATAAGTTATTTTATCCTCTCTTCTGTTTCAGGTGTTTGAGGCACGTCTATCAAAGTATTAAATTCTGACCTTGCATCTCGTGCCTTTTTTCGCAACAAGAACACTGGAGATAGGGATGAAGAAAGCTATTCCTCAAAGAGGGAATCATCAGGCGTACCATGGCTAGGTGTCTACATATTTGAACAAAATTAATATTATTTCAATTATGTAAATAACTAAAATACCTAAAGATAGAGCAATGTTGGCACTTTACATGTTCTTTCGCTGGCCTCTTTCCGCGATCATCTCGTCTCGGGGTTGTTCTTGTACTGCCCTGATCAGTCTGCCACATTGTAATAAAATTATAAATGTAAAAACTTGAGAACAATATCTAACTTGAAAACACAAAATGAAAACTGGAATAATTTATAATAAGACACCGGAAGACAGAGTTAGAGTTTCAAATATGCCTTGCATTGAATTCAGTCTTGGAAACATGTCATTGCACATTAAGGCACCCAAATAAGAGACGAGTTGACAATGAAGACCTTATTGAATATATTGTTGGAGCAAATTCTAGTAAACTTGTTGTGAAGACCTTGAGGAAATTTTTGGAGCAATATTGTTGAAGCTGATGGTATAGCATTTTTGGAGACGATCTTGAAGGGCCTTGAAGTGAAGCTTTTGGAGCAACTATTGAAAAATCCTTAGAGTATTTAAGTAAGGCACTTTCTATCTTCCATCACATTTTTCCTTTCAATATCCTTTAAATGATTTTGTTGATATTTAATGTTTGAAATCACATTATAATTCCTTGATTATATGTATTTGGGGACTTTCCATTTGAAATTACCCAAAAATACCCTGGCAATTTTATCTTCAGGATGCATGTCTGACCCTATTGTTCAATATTTTGATTGATAGTAGTAAACATAGAGAGTTAGGGGGCTCTTGAATTGGTTTGGTTGGGCCATTAGATCACTAACATCTACTAGGGAGAACCCCCCTTGAGTTGGAGGAGAGCTAGCCCGAAGTGAAAAGAGGTTGGTGAGGTGACAATGGGGCTATTGAATTACACATGGTATCACACTTTAGCTTTAGGAATTTATCTTGAGAAGCGAGAGATTTTGCTATATCAATTCTCAAATTGTTTACAACACTATTGTTAAGAACTAATAAGAAGTGATGTTGAGGGGTTTTTGGGTATAAGAAACAATACCATTTAAAAACTATGGTTCTCAGTCCTTGGCATTCCTTCACCTGGGCCTAGGGGCACACAAGAATAATTTCACACTAAACCATGCAAACTTAAAAGTAATTTAACAGATCCATAAAGTAATAATAATCATAATTCCTAATTTCCTATTGTACGATATAATGCAAATTATTCAAACATGAAGCAATGAAGACATACAATGTATGAATTTCAAGATTGATGAACCAATACAAGAAGTTAGAAACTACAACTTTGATTCAATACTCTGTGTCCTAACTCCAGGAAGGAATCTAGTTTGTAGTACAGAACATGCATCGTGTATTATCAATTCTTAATTGACAACAACTAAAGGACATCTACCTCATCAATTCGTTCCCATTTTGTGTTTTTATGTTATATTCCTTGTAAAAGTGTCAAATTTCTCTCAAAGTAAGCAACCACTGAATAAAATAAAAAATAGTTGAGATATGATTGAGAAATGGTCATTTATTTCTTGAAAGGATCTTCACAATTTCTTTGGTTGTTTTTCATCTCAAGAAACAAGAAATGACCTAAGAAACTATTTTGATGTAATAAAAGAAACAACACGGTGCAATGGCCATTTTCAAAGCCAAATTATGTCCATCGAGGACATGGCCTTTATTTGGTTCCTGTTTCATAGGAGTTTCGGGTAGAAATGGAACTTTGTTGTACCATTTCTAGTAGTAAAAAGGGAAAACCTTCTTTTTCCATGGGAAATAATTTATCTTTCCTTTTTCAAGATAATCTAAATCACAAAAAATATGAACTATACTACACACATTCTTGGATAATGTGAAAGTGGAAAAGGAATACCCTACACAAGTGATGAACACATGTACATTTGAACACTAATAGATTTTTGTAGTTGAAATGCAATGCCTGTTTTCATTTAAATGTAGGGTTTTTAAAGCAGGGAGAAATAATGGCTGCCAAATTAATAAGCGTTTCTTTGGGAAAAAAATAAATCTTGTATTGGGTGATGAAGATAATAGAGGGTATTGAATATTGATTCTTGACATTGTGTTTAACTTGAATAACTGAAATGATTATAAATATCAATGGATGAGTTCTTTTTTTCATGTATGTCACTCAAAACTCTTATGTCAAAGCATTGTATGATGGTTAGCATTTGCTTGTTTCCCTTTCTTTAGTTCAATGTAAAAAGTATATTAATATATTGGAGCACGAATGATAACTACAATTGTTTGCTCTGCAGTATATCCAGCCCCAATATTATGAAATTTTTTCTCAAGTGGAGCTATTGGTTATTGATGAAGTAGCTGCAATTCCATTGCCTGTTGTAAAGGCTCTGCTCGGGCCATATTTAGTGTTTCTATGCTCTACTGTAAATGGGTAATAATTATAAATGAGCCAACCACAATCACAGATTTTGTAACCATTCGGTTTCCATGGATAGTGATGATGATATTAACCCTATATATCAGTGACCTATATCTATATGAAAATGATCTCAACATTGACCTTGATATGGTTGTATGGATGTGACCTTTGGTATGTCATCAGAAAATCCCCAAATATCAGAAAATCCCCAAATATGGAGAACTAAAGCTCATCACTTTCGATCTGGAGTACTACCCTTGTGATAAAGTTGATGACTTTAGATCTCCCATTCTCTACCACTTTGCACTTCACCTTCAATATAGATCAGACCAAGGGAAATTCGTTACTGGGTGTTGAGATGGATGAGTTTGTCGAACTAAAATCCATAGCTTAAACTTCATGAAACTTGTGGAGTCAAATTCATGCAAGCACAAACACATCTTACACATCCTCTTTGAAACTCATCCGAAAGAACATTGGAAGACATCTAGAGAGAACCCTACAGCCTAACACAATCCAATGGAATTAACCAAAAAAACCCAAATAGAGTCAAACCTACTATAGGAGGAAGGGCCTGCAGTAAGAACTTACCATTTTGCAAGAGCTGAGGGCAAATGCAGGGCGAATTCTATTCTGCAAGAGCTGAAGGCGAATGCTGTTCTGCAAGAGCTCAGGGTGAATGCTGAGGGCGAATGCTGTTCTACAAGAGTTGAGGGCGAATGCTGTTCTGCAAGAGCTGAGGGTGAATGATGAGGGCGAATGCTGTTCTGCAAGAGCTGAGGGCGAATGCTGAGGGAAAATTCTGTTCTGCAAGAGCTGAGGGCGAATACTGAGGGCGAATACTGAGGGCGAATGCTGTTCTGCAAGAGCGGAGGGCGAATGCGCGCGTGATATCAGACGTTAATGTAGTTTTTAATAAAATCATTTTTGTGTAGCGCGCATATAAGTTTCGTATTTTTATGTAGCGCGCATATAAGTGTCGTTATACCGACGGCGGACAAAGTGTCGCTATTACGACGGATGCCTCCAAACGTTGCAATTGCGACACTTAGACATTGTGTCGCACTTGCGACGTTTGGAGGCAGCCATCGCAATAGCGACGCTTTGGGGCATAGTGTCGTAATTGCGACGCTTTGGGGCATAGTGTCGTAATTGCGACGTCTTCCTCCAAACGTCGCAATTGCGACACTTTTTCTAAGTGTCGGTATTGCGACACTTTTCTCTAAATGTCGGTATAGCGACGGTTTCGGGCAGGATTGAAAAAATTTGGGAAAATTTCCGACATTTGGTCAAAAGCGTCGGAACCAAGTGTCGGAATTTTCCCCAAATGTACTAGTGATATGTTTGTGTGTCTTTTCTAGATTACTATTACTTGTCTGTAAAGGGCCCACTTTTCTCTTCCCTTTCAATAGAAGGACCTTGATATCATCCGTAGTTGAACATTTCAAAAGGCATACTCACTGATCTGAGATTACTCGCATTACTCTCTTTTGCTGAAATTTGTAGCCAAGGAAAATCTATAAGAATATATAGCAGTTGGTGTGATACCTCAGATGGGGCTCCTATTCCGAACGGTGTGAGGTCTAATTCACATTGGGGAGACCACCTTGGTTGACGTATTTTTAGCACTTGTCAATATAATGGCGACTTGCAACTTGCACAGGTGAAATATTGCTCAGTCTAAGAGCTTGTATGCGCTCCTTAGCACCCTACATTCAATTCATCATTAGGCACTTACATTTCTAGGAGTAGCATATTGTTTAGTATTTTCAACAAACTCCTAATAAAATAGGATCTGATACCTAATGTGACTTCAATTCCAAACAATCTCCAACCACACTAACAACATCAAAGCATTAACACATAAAACATCAAAGCACACATCAAAGCATAACATATAAAACATGTCCATTGGTTTAACTCTCATCCAAGATTAGAAAGTGTGACAAAGTATTCAAGTATTTCATTTTGACTTTCCTTGCTACAATATATTGATAAAACGTCTTCATGAACTCATTGCTCCAAACTTTATTGTTTTCAATTTAATTATTATTCTTACTCCACATTATGAACTTTGGATATCACTTCTTGCTACAAATGGGATGATCTTAATTCATTTCAACTTTTTCAAAAAATTCACTTCCATCATTATTTTTTTTTGAGTCTGGTTCAATGGACTACTCCCACACCATTATGTAATAATGTTTAATTTCTCCATAGCTCCAATACATAAAAAATTAATTAGATTTTTCATTTTTCACATTGTCCATGCTCTCTTCAAAATTCATTGTTGCAACTTCTATGCAGACTTCATCAAAACATGGTGTTTCAAGCCATGCTTCAAGGAACATTAATTCTTATTCAAATTATGTTTCCTCTTCTTGGTTGCTGCTAACATCTACACATTGAGAAATATTTATGAGATTCACAAAATCATCATAATTTAAGTTCTTTTCATTTTCCTTTATGTTAATTGTTTCCTCTATTTCTTCATCTTTGTCTTCCTCTGCCAAATCCTCATTATTTTCTACATTACAAGCTCTGTTCTTCCTGGGTCATTCTTCCACTTAGTAATTTATCTATGAGCTTCTTTGGTTGCAACATTTGTAACCAAATTTCATTTGAAAGGTGTTCATCATCATATTTAGCTTTAAACTCTTCAATCTTAGTTCACATTCTTCATATTCATCTCCAACAATTTGCCTTGTAGGATTTAACTGTATTCCATCATTCTCTTTTTATGTAACATTTTTTGTAATTTATTTTGGTAGCTTTGCTTCAGACGTAGAAGATTCTTCTAATATATTAAGATATTAGAATGATCCTTGAACATTTATATTCACAAAGATGTACATATTATTCTTTTTTTCATATTCCAAGAGGTTGATTGGACTTCCCACAATTTTTGGAATTTCTCCACACCAACCCTACTGATTAGGACATCCCCCTCTTTAGTCTGAAGGGGTGTATATGAGTGTAAGAAGAGAGTTTAAATAAAAATACGTGCAATAGCCAATGGTTGGCTCTGCTCTCTGAAATTGTCATTTAGAAATACCATAAATCAAATGAGGTAGAAGAACATGAGGTTTCTATCGATGGTGATTTAAGGCTGACCACCAACACTGGAACTAAAGCTCAAAGAAATTCCTAGAAAAATTCCAAATCTAGCTTGAAGCTGAAGTCTTTAGGTGGTGGAAGTGCTTCGTGATGTTGGCTTAAATTTGACCATAAATTGATGTAGAAAAAAATAAAATTTTCTACATGTGGTGGTTTACGGTAGGCCACCAACCAAAAACATGCTCATGGATCATGAATCTGTCTTTGGCTACAACTCTAAATCTTGCTATGGTGTTACACTAAAATTGTCACCATGACGTTTTACTGTCGGTATGGGTTCATCATTACTCATACAATACTCCCTTAGAAGTCTACAAACATCAAGTTCCTAAAACCAAGTCTTGAAATTGAGAGAAAAGCTTATAAAAGTCATAAAAATACTTGTATCACACTTTCTCTTAGTGTTACCCGCGGTGCCACATTTGTTTCTTTTAGAACATGTAGAACCAGCCGCACTTTTTCTTCATTTAAGGTACGGTTCCTTGTAAAAGGTAAAGTGAAGGTGGAAGTAAAATTTAGAAGCCCAGCTGGTTGAATCTGGAAGCTTCTGGAAGAAATTATTCGGTGGAAAGTTCGCTCCTTTCATGTACATTCATCCCTCCATTAAAGGAGCCTACCCCTTGGTATGTGGAACTTAATCCCTTGAAAGAGGATTCTATCCCCTCTTATTTGGAGCTGCAACCTCTTCTCTTTTGCTATAAATTGAGGCCATAGTTCAGCCTCAAGGGGGGTTAGGCTTTGAGATTTTTTGAGGAGAATTGCTGGAGAAACTTAGACTCTCTTAACTGATTATCATATGGGAATGATTACACACTCATGTGTATGTTAGTCGAGAGAGTGCAAAGGCTTGTCAAAGTAGAGGAAACGCTTGTTCGGGACCCCGGAAGGACCTGTACGACATCAAGGTGAACATGGTTGTAAGGCTCCTTCTTTCATCAAAGATAATACAAATGGATCATGTTTTCTCAATGAGTTGTTTATTTAAATGGCTTATTTCTTAAATTCATTGATCATCAAGATAGATTTATGGTTTTTGAATTAATCTATATTATGCATGTGCTTCTGATTCTTTCATGTTTTTGATTGCAGATCCCTAAAGGAGACATATTCGAAGCGGTAGGAAAGAAGACTACAATCAGCGTTGAACTACAGGTAAGTCCTAAATCCTTCATTATAGATAATTCTAGATAAAATATAATCTAGAGAAAGTAGTTTACATCTGTCTATTTGTTACTAGTTATCGTAAGATACTAGGGAGATATGTTTTATCCGCAAGAACGATCTATCCATCCTTCAAAATGGCGACTCCACTGGGGAATGGATCTTGAAATTTGTTTTCTTTTATTTTTTGACTAGTGCAATTATTTTTTTTGATTTTGATTGATTGATACTGGCTTGGGTAATTTATTCTTGTAGAATCCCTGAAAAGTGCTTTAGATTTTTTTTGTTTTTCTTTAAGTTTTCTGGTCTCCGCACTTTGTCTTTAGGCACAGTGCGGTCATCTCCGCTGTTTTTCTATATACATAGTGCGACACTGCACCTATTTACACTAAAACCTGTGGACCCTAAGAAATTTTTTGAAAAACTCAAAATTCTCTTTTCTAGGATCAGCTTGCGAGATTCTCAGTATATACCCAGAATTGTATTTTTGTCAGAAAGCTTTGTGTGAGAGTTTCTTCCAGCTTTTTAAAGTTTTGAATGATTTTCTACAAGATCTGCATGTTATAAGTGATTTTTTCTTTGTCTTTTTGTCACTCAAAGATCAGAAACCTCTGTATACCTTATATCACTGGTATTTCATTGTTTTCTTGCTGAGTCTTTGACTTCTTAGCAGAAATTACTTTATGAGAATTAGATCCCATTTTCTCATTTGCAAATATTTAATAAATTTTTCATTATTTTTTGAATTTCACTTAAAAAACCATAATTGGATGTTTTTGATTTTTTGCTCATTTCAGCAAAGAATTTCTTAGTTAGATTACAAACTAAGCAAAACGTCCTCAAAATATTTAAAGTTTTGTTTTCAGATTTAATTCTTAGAATTTTTAGATCTCGAAATTAGTGTTTTTAGTTTTGAGTGTTATTTCTAGAAATTGTAGTTTTCTTTTGGAGAATGTTTGCTTGTAGTTTCGATTTTGATGAATAAAGGGATTTCTTTTTGAGCAATTGATCATTCTGAGTTCTCATGAGATAAGATTTCTTTTCATATTTTCTTGTTTTCAACTCTTTCTTTTAGATAGAACTCATTGAAAGGGAATGAATTGTTTCTCATAATAGATGCATTTTTAGTGTGTTTTGAGTCGGGTCACTACATATCATCAAAGTTTCACTTTCGCACCTATTGTCCTAAGAAACAGCCTATTAAAAGCAACGCTTAAATTAAAATCAATCTCGTAATTTTTATATTTCTAGGACTCTTTTCACCAACATAGCTTAGGCTAGTGTCTTGGAGTAGGGAGTAATTAACTCTCCAAGACAATTAAAACAGACAAGTAGTTGATCTTGCGGTAAGAAAAATCCAATAGTAGCTTGTATGCTCTGGGAAGCTCCTCCTAAAGGAGTCAAGCACGAGATCATATCTGAACTAGTTAGGTGATCAATTCCATCTCATTGGGAACGATAGAAGATGTGCGTGTATTAACAACGACAAACCTCAGATTGACCATTGTCGAGGAGCCTGGGGTCACTTGTCGGTATACCTTGGATTATGTCAAGGAGCCTTCAAGGGGATTGAGCTTTGTTACTCTGCCCTTGCGTGTATATCGGATCATAGACTGTTCCCCTAGGTATATTTGTTCCTGTTGGTGACCTTAGTGGCCATAAAATTTAAGATTTCTTCCTAAGGTGACGGTTGAGGAAAGATCTCACTGTACCTGGAGCAGACGTCGACTAGACTCACTTGGACTCTCTGGAGGGTTATCTTCACTCGAGATGGTTTAAGTGGAGAAACTTGCACCGGTCTGTTTCATTAAGCAGGTTGTCAGGGTAACTGTTCCAACTGCCATTTCTACATTAAAATACTACGATGTTGGATTTCATCACCAAATAGTGTTTTTAGTGTGGGAATCTACTGTTTGTGTGTGGTTTGATCTCCTAGATTTCATAAGCATTTGATCATTTGATTGTCTCCTTAGTGACTTTATGACTTTTGATTGAAATTTTCTTTGATTGCGTGTGATTAATAATTTTTAATCGCGGCCAAATTACTAAGACAATCGCGTAAACTTCAGGGGAAACCCCCTGAGTATACACCAAGCCAACTTGAAGGACTAAAAGCTCTGGTACCACATATTACCAGTAGAATTAGATCAACGGAACCATGAGAATCATCCATAATTACTCGTCCTGATTATCATGAAATAAATCAATCAGAAATAGCATAATATATTCAAGAGCCAATTTCAATTTTCGAAATCACTGACATTGCTTCTCCAACCAGTGAATTAGCTGAAGAACCTGAAATTTCTGAGCCAGAAACTGAACCTGCTGTGTTAGAATCATCTTTAGGCTTTGTTACTTCGACTTCTAGTGATCCTGATTCACCTAGAGTAAGACATCGTATTACCGAAAAAATTCCTTTTGATATCATATGTATTGAAGAACATGTTGGTCCAGACGAAGACGTAGTTCTTCCCGAAACCCAAGAAACTTTGAATCTTAGAGAGCATGAATCAATATTCTACAGTCCTTTTAGAACTGGCGCTTGGTATTTATCATTGATAGATTTTTTACAAAACGCGGGTCTTAATTATTCACCACCCTGAATTCCTTTTTACCCTACACCGAGAGGTTATCGACCTTCATTAGCTATGTCGAGTGAGTCATCTGTGTTTTCTGAATCTCCAAAAAAAGTTTTATACGATGGTTTTTCTGTTCCTCCGGGATACCAGCCACTCTTTGGTACCTTCTCAAGAGCAGCTCCTCAACCAATTGAACAAGTGTTATCATCTAGTACAAATGGAACAAAAACTGGCACGTTGAACACAGAACATAGTTTTATTATGTCTGGAAATATTCCAAATCCTCAACCTCAAGGAAGTCAGTTACCGCCTGGGGGCAACCTCAAGGAAGTCAGTTACCGCCTGGGGGGCAACCTCAAGGTAGTCAATTACTGCTCAGAGGGAAAACTCAGGGTAATTTTTTACCACCTGGAGGTCAAACGGTAGGACAATATTTCTTGCCTGGAGAGCAACCTCAAGGACAGTACATACCTCAAGGTCAATATCAACCCCAAGGACAGTACATACCTCAAGGTCAATATCAACCCCAGATACTGTACATGCCTCATAGTCAATATCAACCTCAAGGTCAGTACCCAACTCAAGGTTTTCAACCTCCTTCAGGTCAACCATTATTACAAGCAGCTGGAAATTTTCCAGTTAATTATCAAACTTACGTTCAACCTGGTTATGGTCCTTCATATGCACAACCTTCTATGGGTCAATACCCCGGAATTAATATGGTGTGGGATCCATCTCAAATTCAACAGAATTTACAACCCAATGTGTAGTTACCTAATCAACCTGGACAACCTATAGGTTTTGGTCCAACCCAGCAACCTGTCCAACCTACTATTCAGGTCTCTGCACTTGGTTCTATTCAGTAGCTTAGGTCTAGTACACCTAGAACTCCGCCTCAATATTCGGCTGCTGCTGGAACTTCTGTTCAACCTACCACACCTATTTCTGGAGTATCTACAGCTCCTGTTTCTACTACCCCTGTATCAGTGCAAATTCCTCAACTATCTGTGCCACAGTCATGACCTACAATTCAGACTACGGTCCAGATACCTACAGGACAATCTAGTATAGGTACGATTCTCACTAGTCAATCACAATTTACTTATCAACCATACTAGGGGCAGTATCAATTTGGACATGCTACAAAAAATCCAACATATCAGTATCAACCGTATCCTGGGTATACTTATCAAGTACCTCAACAATCCCAGTTTGGTCCGGTTAATAGTGGTTATCCAGGAGGTTTCACGATTCCCAATGCGCATCCAATTCCAGGATATCTTGGATATCATCCTCTTGGAACTGGTTTGATCACACAAGGTTATCAAGACCTTAGCCGTCGGTTACCATTTATAGCAACTTTATATTTACCTGATCTATCGCACATTACGAATGATCCCATCTTTTATCTTCCGTATTGGCCGCCGATGCCTAATAAGTTTCCTAGTGATATTCCAAAGTTTGAAGGTAAGTCAGGAGAATATCCATCTAATCATGTTATGACTTATCAGTTCACTAATCGATGATTCGATTCAATTACGTTTTTTCAGAGAACTCTCATTGGTCTAGCTGCCAAATGGTACATTGAGTTACCACGAGGCTCATTTAATAATTTTAATGCACAAGCTACTGCTTTCTTAACCCATTTTCAGTTACCTGTTAGATACGACAATGGTACGGAATCGTTGACCTCATTAAAACAATCTATGTCTACATACATATCTGATCACATTCATGAATGGAGACGTAGGAGATGTTTAGTGAAAGTCTTTATTCCAGATAAAATTTTTGCTGAATGGTTTATCAAATCATTATTGCCCAAAATTACTGAATATTTGGCCAAAGGAGGCATTGTTACAGAAGAGCAAGTCATTACTCAAGCTCAATACCTTGACCTTGTATACACACAGTCAGGTACGCTGTATGAAAAAATCCCCAATTTACTAAGACCTAATCGGTTAACTACAACTGCTTCAGGATCTCATGCCACTGATGGTGTAATTGGTTCTGTTAATACTAGCAAGAGTAAGAAGAAATCTTCCAAGACGACTTCTCCTATTATAACTTTACCCGATTCACCAAAAGGAGATTCTTCCATTGAAACTTCCGCCGATATTCGTGTTGTAGAATCATCTACAGCCAAACCTAAAACTAGTGGTAAGAATAAAGGTAAGAATAAAAACAAAAAATCATCTTCAAAAGATAAAAACGATAAAACTGAACCAACTGACAAAAAACAAAAACCTTGTTATCCTTGTCTAATATGCGATGAGGATCATTTTACTAAAGAGTTCCCGCATGGATCCGAGGTATCGAAATTTTTTAAGGGTTCGCCCATACCTGCTGTCTTAAAGGATCCCTTTCCTGCTCAAGATAGTAACATGATTGGATGTTCCTCGAATACGCTAGAAGATATCTCGATGGTTGCGATGCTATCGCAAGATTATGGTAGTAAAAACCCTGTTGGTGGTAAAGAAGTAGAAAATTCTAATTCAGCATCAACTACGTCTCCCTCAGTTTCTGATCCACTACAGATTGAGAAACCAAATCCTGACTTAGTAATCAAACTGCCTGCTAAAGGTGTACTTCGTAAATCAACTTTCAATCCACATGTGAGAGCTGCTCAGAACTACAATATTTTTGAAGACTTGGCAATTTCCCCTTCAGCAATGTCAGCTTTGGAAGTGCTGCAATCATGTCTAGCACAAAGAAAATTAATATTGTTAGCCATAGGAGCTATAGACCTTCAGGATTCGAACCTAATGATCTTCGATTTAGAGAATTTTACACCCCGCCTACCCCATCAAATGGCTTTTAAAATTCCAGTAATAGTAAAAAACAAACGTTGCTTTCGTACTGTTATTGATGACAGGCTTCTACGTGTATAATGTCATTAAAATTTTGGAAATCACTTGGTTCTCTGGCACTTGACCAATCGCCGACTATCCCCAATGCTTTTGATGGAAGAGGATTCCATCCGTATGGTATTTTATAGGATCTACCTATAGAGGTCGAAGGAAAAACCATTAATCTAGATGTGGAAGTGGTTGATGCCCCTCTGGATTGCAACCTTCTCCTGGGTCACAGTTGGTCTTATGCCATGACTGTTGTCGTATCATCGGTCTTTCATCTCATCGTTTTTCCTCATTAAGGAAATATATTTAAAATAGATCAGCTCTCATATTATTCATCCGACCTAGCCACTACTGATAGCATCCAACATGTCGGAAAATCACCTATCCCCTATAAAGATGTTGGAGTAGGTTTAATTAAATATTCTTCTTTACTGGGAAATTTTTCCCTACCTGCTCCCAACGTACCACCTCCTATTGCTAATATCAATATGATTACATCAAGTACTCTTTCCTTTGATGATCCTTGGATAGTACCTTCAGACTCAGAAACGGATTCTTTCGATGGCGCGATGCCTTTGAGTACTTTTGAATTAGCATATCAGGAAGTACAGTCATTTTCTGATACTCCTTCAACTAAACTTGATCTAGTGAATGTGATCAATGAGGAATCACTTTCGATATCAAGCTTAGCTTCGCTATCAATTCTGGATCCTGTTCAACAATTATTCAATACTGATGAGCATATTCGTGAATTTTTGTCTATAGAAGAATTATCATGGGAAGATCTACTTCATTGATCTCTGTTTTTACCTGATCTCGATCATTTTGAAACTGATTTTTCCTCCATTTTTACGGCTGATTATGTCAATGAACCCCAAAATCCTCTCATGAATTCTGATTCTGAATTGAACTTAGCAAATATTTCTATGACAATTCCTATTGACATCTCAGTGAAACCAGGAATTGTTGAAAACATTCATATAGGTGCTTCTTGTACGCTAGATGAAATCCAAGCATATAAAGCCCTATTTCAAGAATTCTGTGAAATTTTTGCTTGGTCATATGAAGAAATGCCAGGAATCGATCCATCGATTGTTTTTCATGAAATTAAAACATACCCGGATGCTAAACTTGTCCGAAAAATATTACGTCAGATACATCCACGCAAAGCTGCCGCTGTTAAAGTAGAAGTTGAGAAATTACTTCGTGCAGGTTTTATTTATCCAATTCCTTTAACGGATTGGGTATCTAATATTGTTCTTGTTAATAAAAAACAAGGGACAATACGAGTATGTATCGATTATAGGGATATAAATAGATCTTGTCCCAAAGACAATTATCCAACCCCTTATATCGATCAAATTATTGATGATTGTGCCGGAAGTGAAATGTTTTCGTTTATGGATGGATTTTCGGGCTACAATAAAATCAACATACTCCCTGCTGATCAACCCAAAACAACTTTCATTTACTTACTGCAAATTACCTTTTGGACTTAGGAATGTTGGCACAACTTTTTAGAGGGCAATGTCTTATGCATTTCATGATATTAAACACATTGTGCAACCCTATCTTGTGATTTACCGCTCATTTATCGCGCATAGCAGATCATTTTACTCATCTACGAGCTATCTTTATGAGATGTAGGCATTATAGGATTCGTCTGAATCCTCACAAATGTGTCTTTTGTGTTGAATTTGGACGATTGTTGGGATTTGTTGTCTCAAAGGAAGGCATTCGTGTCGACCCATCGAAGGTTGAGGCTATCATCAATTTACCTCCTCCTTCTACTCTTTGCCAAATCCAAAGTTTTCAAAGGAAAGCAAACTTTTTACATCGATTCATTCCTAACTATGTTGAGTTAACCAAAGGTTTTACCAAGTTGTTAAAGTAGAATATTCCTTTCTTTTGGGACGAGATCGTTGATCGATATTTTGATGCTCTTAAACACGCATTGACCCATGCACCGTTATTGCATCCTCCCAATTACAACCAGTATTACTTTTTATACCTAGCAGCCTCCAATTCTACGATTGGCATGGTCTTAGTTCAGGAAGATGAATTCCACAATGAACATGTGATTTATTATCTCAGTCGCAATCTGCATCTGACCGAAATCAAGTACTCACATGTGGAGAAATTGGCCTTGGCAGCCATTCAAGCTGTCAAACGATTCTGTCATTACATATTGTTATGCAAAACAACAGTGATTTCTGATTGTAACCCTATGATGTATATTTTGACCAAACAACTGCTAGGGGGCAAATACTCCGAATGGATTGTTATTCTACAGGAGTTTGATTTGGAATTTGAAAAATCCAAATCAAAGAAATCATTGGTATTCATTGAACTTATGTGCGACTTCCCAAGTACTGACACAGACACTGTGGCAGAAAATCCGATCACGGATCAATATTTGTTTCTTATTGGTACCATCAATCCTTGGTATGGAGATATCATCATTTATCTCCAAACCCAAACTTTTTGGCCTAAAATTTCCTGGTCACAACGACGAAAAATCCGTTTCCAGTCTCAGAAATATCATATTGTTGGTGACACACTATATCGTCATGGTGCGGACTCTGTTTTTCGACGTTGTTTAACTTTTGACGAAGCTAAAAAGGTTTTAAATGACTATCACTCTGGAGCATGTGGAAGTCATATGTTTGGGTATGCCACAACCCAAAAGATATTGTGCATTGGATATTTTTGGCCGTCCTTATTTAAAGATTGTATTTCTACTATCCGAAAATGCCGCAACTGTCAAATCTTTGATCGCAAGATGCGTGCACCACCCACTCCTCTTCACCCTATAATTGTTGTCGATCCTTTTGCAAAATGGGGCATTGACTTCATTACATGTAACCCTCACTCGGCCGGGGGGCATGGGTATATTATTCTCACAGTAGATTATTTTACCAAATGGGCCGAGGCGATGCCTAAATTTGCGGTAGATGGAAAAATTGTAGCTACTTTCGTGTTCAATCATGTGATTGCTCGTTTCGGTGTACCCCAAGCGATAATTACTGACCATGGGAGTCATTTTTGAAACATCATGATGACCGAACTAACTGATCAACTTGACCTGCGCCATGACAGTTCTACACCATATTACTCGCAGGCCAATGGTCTGGTTGAAGCTATCAATAAATTTTTAGTCACCATGATCAAACGAATCATCGAAATTCATAAATCAAATTGGCACACCATGCTTTTTTCAGCACTTTGGGCATATTGAACCTCAGCAAAAACATCAACAGGTTTTATCCCTTTTCAACTAGTTTACAGTTTAGAAGCGGTATTACCGATTGAATGCGAGATAGCGTCACTCCAACTAGCCATAGAGTTACTACCAGCCACTTTTGAAGAGGAGAAACGCTTTTTGTACTTAGCTCAATTAGATGAGAATTGGCGCACCACTGCATTAGCTACCGAAACTCATGCGAAACGAATGAAAGCTCAGTATGATAGAAGTGTTACACCTCATATTTTCTCAGAAGGAGACCTAGTCTTGGTTTATGATCAAGCTAACGATAAGCTAGGGGCTAGGAAATTTGAACCCATGTGGCATGGTCCTTATATTGTCAAGCGACAGCTTGCAAAAGGGGCCTAGGAACTGACTGACTTTGACGGGGTCTCTTTTGGCAAACCCAGAAATGGGCTTTATCTGAAGAGATATTATGCTTGATTCTTGTGTGGATATCTTCCTTGTATATTAGTTATTTTCATAAACTGGTGTGTTGTAGATTAGAAAGCGTGCCTAGTTTAAAGTGTGCTTTTACCACTATCCCTTCTTATCTGGATCACTCTTGATTTTGCAGATGTCGACGTCCCTTCAAACATACATTGGTTTTGCTGATGGTGCTTGTCGTAGTACACGAGACATTTCTTCTGCAGCTTGGTTATTTATTCACCCACTAATGAGTTAGTATCTATGCATGGGGCAAGCCTCGACCAAACGACGAACAATATTGCAGATTATAGCGTAGTTATTGAGTTATTGTCTGAATCCATTTCATTTGGAATTCGAAGTTTGATCATTAGGTTAGATTCTGAACTCGTTGTATTACAGTTGAATAGAGTATATGCAATTAAAAACCCAGTGTTGTTAAGATTATTTTTGAAAGTTCGTCTCTTGGAACGAGAATTTGATTATATTGAGTATCAACATATTCCGAGAAATTTAAACACATTAGCTAATGCAGTAGATTCTAGTGTTATAAACAGACATTTGAAATAATTAAAGCAGTAGATCAAAATAACATTTGATAACTTGTTAAGACAAATAAATGGAAGTAGTAGTAATATCATAGCATAAGAGTAGTGTTTTCAAAAATATTACATCGTCCTCGATCATAGGTTCAAAACGCCTTATGATCAGAAAAAAATGATACAAAAAATGATACAAGTCTACAATATCAATCATCCACTATCCATGGTGATGATCACGATAAAACACTATAGCCCGTGCCACCTTGCTCAGAAATCTCCTGAACGGTCTTGGAACCCCGATAACATATCTCTGTAAGTGGAGCAGAATGTCATCTATGGTACTCTCTGGAATATCTAAAGTCAACCGCTCCAGATGGCTTTCCAGATTAGTAAGGACCTCTGCTGTCTGATCCTATGGTGGTGGTGCTGCTACAGCTGGCTTCCTGTTAAAAGGACGGAGAGTGGCTGGTCGACGTGGACCCACATTTGCATTTGAAATTTTTTTTCATCAGTTTTTGACGATTCAAAAAACAAAATAAAAATTAGAACTTAGAACATCTCAAATGATTTTTTACCTGACTCATCCCATTGTGTCCCTGGAGGAAGAAACATCTCTCGGTCTCCGCAGAAATCTATCCCAGCGTAAGGGAAATCTTCTATCATGAAGACTTGATTCTCCAGCCAATGGAAATATGCTAGGGTAAAACGAACAACCTCGCCGCCTTCAGTGTGACAGGCCATCAATGCAACCCATCGAACCATTCGAGGCTCTTTGAATCTACTATGATCAACTGCAATAAGTTGTGGGGCCAGTAAAGGAATCCTCTCTAGAGAAAATGTAACCACGATCGCTCCATATCCGAAGTTTTTCAACTTCGCATTTTTTGCTCTAGTCAGTTGGCCTTTGACATTGGACAACACTGCCTCACACCAATAAAAAATGGTGCCTCTAAAGCAGTCAACGACAGTTCACATTTGGGATCTTGTAGTGACATGTGGAGCTGCACTCCCACACAACCTAGTTACTATAAATGCAATCACTTTAAGCTCAGGACATTTTTTTTTTTTATGTCAATACGTTTATCCTTGGGGTCCACTTCTTCATTGCAAAATTCTTCCTGAAGGCTAGCGACAGACTGGCCACCTTCCCTAGCCCCAAAAAAAGAGAGTGGCTCGCCCATCTTTGATAAATAAGTGAGGAATTATATATCTTCCGACTCAATTTCCAGCCGGTGACTTCCAATGATAAAGCATTGTTCCTATATG
Organism: Pinus albicaulis; assembly: GCA_034641835.2. Lineage (NCBI taxonomy): Eukaryota > Viridiplantae > Streptophyta > Pinopsida > Pinales > Pinaceae > Pinus > Pinus albicaulis. The sequence goes on from JAXQQM020059132.1 coordinate 23,652, forward strand.
TCCCATTTGCTGACTAGCCAGGTAAGCAAATCCACTTGAGCCCTCATACCTTGAATGGCCCAAAATTTGTACAAACCACATTCTCTTAAAACACGTAATGTAGGCGGATGTAACATGGAAGCCTCATCAACTTCTTCATGCTCACGTTCTCTCCACTCAAGCATTGTAAATATCCTGCAATGGACAAATTGAAAGGTCAAAAACAATTTGAATGGGAAATTTTGGTTTAAATTGGGAGATTTGTTCATTTTATTTTTCCTTACGGTGCCTTCGAACTTTTCACATAAAAACAGTGCATGGATCTGCACGTATCTTATGCGTAAGGTGCGGGACCACGACAATTTTCCCTTTGTAAAATTGTTGGGGTCCGCAGGTTTCATGTGTCTTACCTGCGGACCTCCGTGAGTGAATTTTTCAACCTATTTTCCTCCTTAAAAATCAATCTAAGCCTTAAATTAGGAAAGTAAATAGACAAAAATGAAGGTAAAGATGATTTGGATTACCTGGAACCTTAGTCACCAGGTTCGGGTTTGGGTTCGAGTTCGACAACGTTGAAATTCGAATAAAATTCGGCAGTGAAAATTTTTCCGATAAAGTTCGGCATAAAATTCGACATATAGAAATTTGAAAAAATATATATATATATATATATATATATATATATATATATAAATATATAAATATATATATATATATATATATATATATATATATATATATATCTATATATATATATATATATATATATATATATATATATATATATATATATATATGGGTTCTTGGCCAACTTTATTGCAGAAGTTTTGTTGATCATGAGTGGTGTGGAATACATTTGTTTCATCTGCAAATCTTCCAAGATTTTCCGGAGCCACACAATTTCCTTTGTTGCTTCAGCTGCTGCCACATATTCTGCCTCGGTCGTGGAATCTGCTGGAACTGACTGTTTGTGTGATCTCCATGAGACAACTCCTGATCCAAGACTCATGGTGTAACCTGTAGTAGACACCCCTGTTTCTTTGTCGCCATCAAAGTCTGAATCAGAGTATTCGATCAAGCTGAAGTTGCCTACCTGTGTATATTTGAGTCCAAAGTCTTGAGTCCCCTTCAAGTACCTTAGCACTCTTTTTGCAGCAGACCAATGTCCTTCACAAGGTTTTTGCATGAACCTTGAGAGGATTCCAACAGCAAATGAGATGTCAGGTCTGGTGGTGGTCAGATAGATAAGACTTCCTACAAGCTGTCTATACTTAGTTTCATCCTCAAATTCCTTTCCTTCAATAGATGTGAGCTTCAAGTTTTGTTCCATTGGAGTGCTTAAGGGTTTACAATCATCCATGCCAAATTTGTTCAAGAGATCTCCAATGTACTTCTTTTGAGAAAGAAATATGAATTTAGGATGTTGAATTACTTCAATACCCAAATAGTAATGAACATAACCCAAATCAGTCATTTCAAAACCTTTCTTCAACTCTTTCTTCATGGATGCAATATAGCTCTCATTGTTTCCTGTTATCAAAAGATCATCTACATATACCACAAGAGATACAACTGTTTTTCCAACTTTCTTAACAAACAAAGTTGCATCATCAAGATCAAAATGTTTGAAGTCAAGTTTCAGAAGATGCTCGGTTAATTTCTCATACCAGGCTCGTGGTGCTTGCTTGAGGCCATACAAGGATTTTATAATCTTGCAAACTTTGTGTTCTTGACCCTTTACAACAAATCCTTCTGGCTGGGACATATAAACTTTCTCCTTTAGATCTCCATTCAAAAAGGCTATTTTTACATCCATCTGATGGACTTTCCATCCATTCTGAGCTGCTAGGGCAAAGAGAGTCCGGATGGTGGTCCATTTTGCTGTGGGAGCAAAAGTTTCTTCATAATCGATTCCTTCTTTTTGTGCGAAACCTTTTGCCACAAGCCTGGCCTTGTGCTTGTCAAGTGAGCCATCTGCTTTATACTTGTTCTTGTAGACCCACTTACAACCAATTGGTTTTGTTCCCAAAGGCAGATCAACTAGCTTCCAAGTGCCATTCTTTATCAAGGCATCATACTCCTTTTGCATCGCTTCTTTCCATTCATCATGAGAAGCGGCTTCTTTGAAGGAAGTTGGTTCATGATCTGTAGACAAAATCAATTCACAGTTATAAGCAATATCCATATCAACAGGAGAATCAGAATTATCTACATCACCTTCGATTTGTTGAGTGGAACTTCTTGTTCCTGTTTTTCCAACCTCATCAGGATGAACATTCTCAAGTGTCTTTGTCAACCATTTGGGAGGACCTTTCTGAGATGGCCCAGGCTGGTCATTTGACTGAGTTGGGATTGATTCAAGATTCAATCTCCCAATTCTGTCAATCACATCATTCAATGTGTCATCCGTGGTTGTTTCTTCATGTGGGGGAGAGAGTGCTTCAGGACATGATTCCATAGTTTGATTCAATATCGGAATCCCCCCTTCAAGATGTGGAATCACATTATCAAATTCTTGGAAGGACTTTGCATGTGTGAATCTATCCAGGTGATCAAGTTGCCGCTCAACAACTTTGTCACTCTTGGAAGATTCAAGAAATATGACATCTCTTGCTATTACAAATTTCTTATTTGCTTCATCATAGAGACGATATCCTTTGGAGGTATTGGAGTACCCCAAGAAGATACATTTTCTGCTTCTAGCACCAAGTTTGTTCCTTTGACCCTTGGGTATCAAGGCATAACAGGTGGACCCAAAGACCTTGAAATGCTTTACCGAAGGAATGTGGCCATGCCACATTTCAAAAGGAGTTTTGTTTCTAATTGAACTTGAAGGACACCTATTCTTTATGTAAACAGCACATAGAACCGCATCAGCCCAAAACATCAATTTTACATTCTTGAAAAATAACATGGAGCGGACCATATTTAAAATAGTTCTGTTCATTCTTTCAGCTACACCGTTCTGTTGGGGATTATATGGCACAGTTTTTTGATGTTTGATTCCATGTTGACGAAGATAATTTTCAAATTCGTTTGAAGTGTATTCTTTTCCATTATCAGTACGTAGAGAGCCAATATGTGTTTGTGCATAATTTTCAATCCATGCATGAAAATTCTTGAAAGTTTGAAAAGCATCAGACTTGTTCTTCAGTAAGTAAATCCAACACATTCTGGTGTACTCATCAATAAATGTCATCATGTATTTGTTTCCATTTGCAGAAGCAATAGGCATAGGGCCACATAAATCTGAATGAACAAGCTCAAGTTTTCTATGTGCTCTGGAGTGTGAATCATGAAATGGTTGTTTTCTATGCTTTCCTAGAATACAAGCATCACATTCCTTAGGTTTTCTAGGAATTGTAGGCAGTCCATCAACACCATTTTTCTTCAACAAACGAAGGTTGTCATAGTTTAAGTGTCCAAATCTAACATGCCATAAAAGACTTGATGGAAATGTACCTTCATCATGATGTGAACTGAATGCAAAGTTTTGAGCATGAGCAGATGAACCTTTCAGCTTCAAGAGTCTCCCTTCTTCTATTCCCTCCATGACAAGTGAGTGATCCGATGCTTTTCTGACCTCTGCCTTGCCATCAAACAAGTGAATTGAGTGTCCTTGCTGCCGGATTTCGACCAGGGACAGCAAGTTTCTCTTCAACTCAGGGAGGTATAGAACCTCATTGTAGGATATGATCAGGAAGACCAGGCAGTTTAAGCCTGACTGTGCCAAGCCCTGATGGCTTGAGTTTGGATTTATCTGCGAAATATACTGCTCCATCAACTTTGTCAGTGAATTCTTCAAAAAAATCTTTTCTAAATGTCATGTGAGATGTTGCTCCTGAATCTAGCAACCAATCATCTCTCCATGAAGTAAATGAAACATCAAATAGGTTTTCAGTTACTCCATTGTTACAATGTGCTAGAACATAGTGAGCGGATTCAGGTGCTTTACCTTTGTCTTTGTCATTAGTTTTACCTTTTTCTTGATTTCTTTGCTGCTCAATTTTCTCCCAAGGTGTTCTGCATTTGGATGCATCATGTCCATCTTTATTGCAACGTGTGCAATGAAGATTGGATTTGTCAGATTGTTTGCCCCCCCTTTCTGTGAAGTTTCTTCTTCCTCTGCCTCTTCTGCCACCTCTTCCTCTGGATGAATCTGGAGCATGACTCTTTTCTCTATGTGCCAAGTATGCGGCCTCTTCGGAAGACGAAGGGACTGTCATCTTCCCGAAAGCTTTCTCTCTTTCTGCAAACTTTTTCTCAAGTGTATCAAAGGTGATATGCTCAAGGTTCCCACTTGCTTGCAAAGACTCAAGATAATGTGAGTATGTCGGATATAATGCCTTAACATATGCTATAAGAGGTATGTCCATTTTTACACCAGTGCTATCAATATCATGCATGATAGATCTAACTTCTGAAGCTAAAGCAAGGGGATCATCATTCTTCATTTCAAGACTGAACAACTTAATCATCAATTGAACATTTTCTGATTCTGAATGTGAGTCATAGAGTTCTTTTAGCTTGCTCAAGGCATCATAGGCATTTGAGAATGATGAAATGTGGCAACTCACCTCTTCATTTACGGAAGCTACAATCAAGGCATAGGCCTTGCAGTTCTTATTTTCCTAAATGGAGAGCTCTTTGTCTGAAGTGGGCTTTGCTGGTGGATTTCCTTCTTGTCCTTCACAGATTCCTCTCCAAAACTCATTAAAAATGAGTGTGTGTTTAATCTTCCGAGACCATTCAAGATAGTTCTCTTTGCCGGAGAGAACCACCCCAACAATAGAGATGAGAGAATGCATTAGTTTGCTGGAAAAAATTCTTTTGAAGAGGAAAAAATTCTGCTAAAAAACTTTCAATTCTGGAAATTTGCTCAATTAAAGGGGACAAAAACTCTTGCTAAAAATACACTGAATTCTGCACCAAAAAAATATATATATATATATGTATATTTTTTTTTTGTGTTTGAAGAAGGAAAATATATGTGTATTGAAAATGTGGAGGCGGTATATATATGGTGGGAGGGCGGTAATAAAAGATGGGAGGGCAGTAATATTAAATATGAAAGGGGGCGTGAATATGTATGACACAGTGGTATTATATGGATAGCGCTGTATGGAAAGGAAAGGCGGTATTGTGAATGTATTATGTAGACATAGGACAGACAGCGTATGGGAGATGTATATAGCGGTGGGAGAGATGTATATAGAAGTGGGAGATATTTATGACAACGCTATTATATAATCGATGTATGGAAGGGCGGTATATAGTGGGAGGGTAGTATGATATAATCGATATTACAAACAATGTCAAGGGCGGTATGATATATATTGAATAGTGGTATTATATGACTGCATATTATATTCAGCGCGTTATAATGGACAACGTATTGTATTATGGAGTGGGCAGACTATATATGGAATGGGTTTTACAAACAGCATGGACGGTATTATAAGCAGAGACAGCGTGTCACATATATGGACAGAGGGCGGACAAACATCGTATTACATATATATAACAAAGAGCGTTGTATCAGTGTATCAAATAGAACGAACACTTTTTTTTTTATTGACAGATAGAACACTTGTATACCACGACAGAAAGCGCTGTATCAGTGTATCATAACTGGAAGTGAGTCGGGCGGGAAGTGTGAGAGTAGAGAGGTAGGCAGACATAAGTGTAGTGGAATGCGATATGCGTAGTATTGTATGTGCAGCAAGGGTATGGGTGAGCGTGCAGGTAAGGAGAGAAAGAGGGTAGCAGATGGTGGGATGTGGGATAGTGTGAGGGCGGTAGTGGGAGGGATAGGGAATGGGTGATAGGTAAGGGAAATGGATGAGGGCGAGCGCACTGGGTTGGGTAGGTGAAAATTTGAAATTGTAGGACTCTAATAATTGAATTTGCAGGTGCAGGGGCTGCAATTTGCAGTATTTCAGGAACTGCAGAATTGCAGAATCTTCAGGAGCTACAGGAGTTGCAAATGTCAGAGCTGTGCAGAGAATTAAAAAAAATTCAGAATAACAGTATATAGCATCAATTTAATGGAGCAACAAAACTATACGAAGCAGCGGGCGAGCAAAGGGTAGGGAGTTACACCACAGGGCAGAAATGCCAAATGTGGAGCTGGCTCTGATACCATGTCAAACTAGGAGGTAACTCCTCAAATCTGCAATGTATATTAGCTGAAGAATGTACATGCTTATATAGATGGGAGGTGAGGCTATTGGGATTCAGCTCCCAATGACTCTTGGCCTTCCTTATTTCCTAATATTTGTGCTCTGATATTACATATCCCACCCAACCCATAGGATTAGGTGTCAACAGTCTTACCTGCGGACCCCCTTGAGTGAATTTTTGAACCTATTTTCTTCCTTAAAAATCAATCTAAGCCCTAAATTAGGAAACTAAATGAACAAAAATGAAGGTAAAGATGATGTGGATTACCTGGAACTGACGGTTTTCGATTCTGATGGACGAATCTTCCGCAATCTTCTCCGGAACGTTTTTTACCAAAGGCTCTCAATTTTCACTCTGAAATCAAATGGTAAATTTTTTTTACAAAAACTCCTTTTTATAAGAGTTTTTGAATAAATAAAATATTATTTTGTTTATTTTTCACTTTTAAAAGTGGTTTTCCAAATTACTTTTATTAATCATAAATAGGTATGTTTAATTTTTTGAGTTTTTGTGCAGAATACAGGATTTTTTGGGTAAAATGGTCATTTTGACAAAGGAGAATACTTTTTATCACTTTTTGAACTCGGTAAAAATTACGAAAAAGTGAATGAGTACATTTTTATCACTTTTTCGAACTCGTTAAAACTTACAGAAAAAGCAAAACTATTGAGTACACTTTTATCACTTTTTCGGACTCTTAAAAAATTACAAAAAAGCGAAACCCTGGAGTTCTCTTTCAAGCCCTTTTCAAACTCTCTAAAGATGAAAATATTTCTGAGTACTGACTATTCGAAATCATTAAAGGAAATGAACAGTCATCCCTTCAATATAATTTTACCCCTTTTTCGGACTAAAATGGACTATTTACGAAAAAGGTATACGTTGACTAATCATGGTCAATAGAGTTCTCTCATGTATTATTTTATCCTTTTTTGGGCTTCAGAGACTAGATTTACGAAAAATTACACCCGCGAAGTTTTCTTAAGTTTTTTATTTTGACTTCCTAAATTTGAAAAACACTGAGTTTCTCCTATACTAGACTTGTTAAAATTTAACAGTAAAGGACATGTCGATTACAAACAGCAACGAACCACTCCTTTTTAGGGTTTGATTTTAAAATAATTTGGACTCATCCGAAGGATGAGCTTATATAACAAGAAAATGTTATCCTCCTCATTCTTGTAAAAAATAAAGAGGTATTTGCAAGAAATGGTCAGGAAAAAAGAGAGAAAACAAATCCATTTGTCACACTTTGTTTAAAAAGCAGTTTAACACTCTTGAACATGACACGTTTTGTCACACTTCTACCTAGGTTGGGAAAATCCTTTGCCTATCAGTTAATCAAGCTGTATTGAAAGTCTTCAGCTGGTTTCTAGGTATTAGCTTAGGTCAATTGTTACCAAACCATCTGTAGTGTCGTTATGTGTTCAAGAGGACAATTTAAATAAACCATTCATTTTCAAACATTTGTCTCCATTTGCACTGACCATCCCTGAGTCATTCCTTGCAAAATATTTCTACAAAACTTGATATAATGGTTTCATGTCATGGGCTTTCCTACGACGGATCACTTTCTATCGACGACAGCTCATCATCTAGGAAGTTGATCTATAATCCTTCAGTATCTTGGAATCTGCATGCCTTAAGGGCAGGTTTCTCACCTTCGATGACAAGTTGCATCATTGACCTTCGATAGAACGATTATGTGAAATGTTCGACTTCATATCATTTATTTACATTCCATGGATTGTACTGAGTACTTTGACATCCATTGCCATTATTGGTGGTTTCTCTCACACTTGTTAACAGTTCACATCATTGACTGGTAATCAAGTGGTTTCTACCATGTTCGACTTCGACACAATCAATCACATGGATAGAATCGTACTAGTTTGGGTAGCAGAAATCAAGACCCTGGATCTAGTTTCCACCCTCCAGGCTGTGAGGAGTTTTATTATTCATTATGTAGTAGACTATTCATAAACATATGGTTGCATCCATACTATGTCTACATTATTGATGTAATAGTAAGATCATTTCTACATCAGAACAAGTTTTAGTTAGTGTTTTATCTAAGTATGGGAATGCCTACCTTAGCGATGATATATATATATATATATATATACCTTAGCGATGATATATATCTATATATATATATATATATATGTTTTTCATTGAATGTTTTTACAGGATTCCAACTGGAGTTTCCACAAGCTAATCCTAGAAATGATAAAGCACATCACTCTTCGAATACTCTTAGACTTTGCACTTTAGGGGGGAAATCTATTACACTAAAATTTTCACCATGACGTTTTACTGTATGTATGGGTTCATCATTACTCATACAACACTCCCTTAGAAGTCTACAAACATCAAGTTCCTAAAACCAAGCCTTGAAATTGAGATAAAAGCTTATAAAATTCATAAAAATACTTGTACCATACTTTCTCTTAGTATTACCTATGGTGTCGCATCTGCTTGCTTTAGAACATGTGGGACCGACTCCACTTTTTCTTCACTAATGTTGTGGATTCCTGTAAAAGGTAAAATGAAGGTGGAAGTAAAATTTGGAAGCCCAGCTATTTAAATATTGAAGCTTCTAGAAGCAATTATTTAGTGGAAAGTTCGCTCCTTTCATGTACATTCATTCCTCCATTAAAGTAGCCTACCCCTTGGTATGTGGAACTTAATCCCTTTGAAAGAGGATTCTATCCCCTCTTATTTGGAGCTACAACCTCTTCTCTTTTTCTATAAATTGAGGCCATAGTTCAGCCTCAAGGGGAGTTAGGCTTTGAGATTTTTTGAGGAGAATTGCTGGAGAAACTCAGACTCTCTTAGCTGATTAGTTGAGAGAGTGCAAACGCTTATCAAAGTAGAGGAAATGCTTATTCCGAACCCCGGAAAGACCTGTACGACATCAAGGTGAACACGGTTGTAAGGATACTTTTTTCATCAAAGATAATACAAATGGATCATGTTTTCACAATGAGTTGTTTATTTAAATGTCTTATTCCTTGAATTCCTTTATCATCAAGATAACTTTATGGTTTATGAATTAATCTATATTATGCAGGTGCTTTTGATTCTTTCAAGTTTTTTTATTGCAAATCCCGAAAGGAGATGTATTCAAAGCAATAGGAAAGAAGACTACGATCAGCGCTGGACTACAGGTAAGTCCTAAATCCTTCATTATAGATAATTCTAGATCAAATATAATCTAGAGAAATTAGTTTACATCTGTCTGTTTTTTCCTAGTTATCGTAAGATACTAGGGATATTTGTCTTGTCCGTAAGAATGATTTATCCTTCCAACAGGTTAGAATGGAGATGCCTTATCTGTACGAGGAAAGTCCCATAATAGAAACAAGAATAAGGTTTCGAGTGGGAGATCTAAATCTAGAGGGAGATCTAAATCTCCTGGAAATTTTTTAAAGGTGTGCTGAAAATGCGGAAAGGAAGGGCACTACAAAAAGGATTGCAGATCTAAATCTCTTAAGAAAGGAAAGGGATCTAATGATGCTCCTTCTGTAGAGGAAAAAGCCACCTCGGATGAAGGTGGGGATGTTTATTTGGCTTATTCTTAAAATACACATGTAGATCATGAGTCATGTTTTTTGCGAGTACGAGAAATATGATGGCGGTGATGTCTTCTTAGGATGATACGAAGGCTAGAATTGTCGGACATGGAAAATTCAAGCTGAAGCTCCAAGGTGGAAGGATTATAACACTTCCTAGTGTTCTACACTTTCCTACATTAGCCAGAAATCTGATTTCTGTAAGCAAGATGGATGATGCAGGTGTAAAAAGAGTGTTCGAGAAAGATACCTATAAGATGGTTCGAGGAGCATTGGTATTATTGCAGGGAGTTCGGATTGGAAATCTGTACAAGCCTTAGGGTAGCACTATTATTGTAGGTTGCAACAGTTCTATGGTTCCTAAAAGTGAAGCGGAAAGCATAGCGGTCTCTGGAGAAAATACCATGCTATGGCATTAGAGGCTTAGACATATTGGAGAGAAGGGCCTTCGGATATTGCATGGAAATGGTATGGTAGAAGGTATGTCTAATAGCTCTCTAGATTTTGATTTATATGAACATTGTGTATATGGGAAGAAGAATCGGGTGAGTTTTCCTTATGGTGCTAAGAGGGTGAACAAGATATTAGAGCTTGTGCACAGTGATTTGTTTAGACCTACGTCGATTCCATCACTAGGTAAGTCTGTGTACTGTTTTTCATTCATAGATGAGTTCTCAAGGAATACATGGATATATTTCTTGAGGAAGAAATCTGAAGTCTTTGACAGATTTAAAGAATTTAAGGCTCTGGTGTAAAATCAAACAGAGAAGTAGATAAAGGTGTTGAGGATAGATAATGGTGGGGATTTCTGCAAGAAGGAATTTGAAGAGTTTTGTAAGAAGTGTGGTATAGCATGGCAGAAGACTACTCCATACACACCTTAGCAAAACAGAGTTGCAAAAAGAATGAATAGAACACTGATATAAAAAGCAAGAAGCAGGCTTAGTGGTATTGGGTTAGGACAAGATTTCTGGGTAGAGCCAGTGGAGACTGCATGTTTCTTGGTTAACAGATCACCTTCATCAGCATTGGACGATAAGACTACACATGAGGTATGGACTGGTAAGAAACCCTCTCTTTCACATCTAAGGGTATTTGTATTTGATGCATATGTACATGTTCCAAAGGATAAAAGGACCAAGTTGGATAATAAATCTAAAAGGTGCATCTTTATTGGGTATAAGGATGGTTTAAATGGTTACAAGCTTTGGAACCCAGAAACAAGGAAGGTTGTGTACAGCCGAGATGTGGTGTTTAGAGAGGTGAAATATGTTGTTAAACATGAAGTCCTACCAAAGGAACCTGAGAAGATAGATTTTGAACTAAAGGAGGATGAATGAGACTCTACTACATAAGAAGACTCAGAAGAGGAATTGCCACAACCTCCAGCTATGAGAAGATCAGCTCGGGAAAGAAGACAACCAGAAAGGTATAGTCCATCTACTTTCTGTTCAAATTTTTCTTTAACTATAATTTATGATGATCCCAGAACTATCAGGGAGGCAATAGATTCATAGGATGTAAAACTCTGGAAGGAGGCCATGGTTGATGAAATTGAATCCTTGCATAAAAATGAGGCATGGGATCTGGTGAAGTTGCTGGCTGGAAGGAAGCCTATCGGGAGAAAATGGGTATTTAAGAAGAAGATGAATATAGAAGGCAAGGTGGATAAATACAAATCTCGGTTGGTAGAAAAAAGTTATTCCCAGGTGCCGGTAATTGATTTTGGTGATATTTTTTCTTCGGTTTCCAAAGTTACTTCTATTATATTAATTTTATCTGTTGTTGCTGCATTTTATTTTGAGGTAGAATAGATGGATGTGAAGACAACATTTCTTCATGGGGATATGAAAGAGGAGATCTACATGAAACAACCTGAAGGCTTTATGGTGAAGGGGAAGAAAGGACTAGTATGCAGGTTAAAGAAGTCTCTATATCGGTTAAAATAGTCACCAAGAATGTGGTATCATAAATTTGATACCTACATATGGGGACTTTGCTTCACCAGAAGCAAGGAGGATCACTATGTTTATTTTAAATTAATTGGTGATCGTGTAATTTATTTGGTCTTGTTGTGGATGATATGTTGTTGATTGGAAATGACAAGGAAATTATCCAAGATTTGAAGACCCAACTGTTCTCCAAATTCGACATGAAGGATCTTGGTGCTGCAAACTATATTTTTCGCATGGAAATTAGGAGAGATCAGGCAAAGAGGAAGCTCTGGTTAAAACATTGAAAGTATTTCGAGACTATATTTTAGAGGTTCAATATGCAGGATAGTAAACTGGTGAATGTTCTAATACTTGTAGGTACAAAGCTGTTTGCTGAACAGTGCCCCAAGACAAAAGAAGAAGAGAAGGATATGTCCCGCGTTCTGTATGCAAGTGTAGTGGGTAGCCTGATGTATGCAATGGATTGTACTAGACTAGACATTGCACATGCAGTGGGAGTATTGAGAAGGTTTATGTCAAACCCAGGGAAGGGCATTGGACAATAGTAAAGTGGGTTTTCAGATATTTACGTGGCACTAATGATTATGGCTTGTTCTACCAGGGAAGACCAAGATTGGAAAGAGTGTTGGAAATTCGTGGTTTTTTTTATGAAGACTGGGCTGCAGATCTGGACCAAATAATATCTACAAGTGGGTATGTGTTTAGCCTATTTGGAGTTGCATTCATTTGGATGAGTAAAAGACAGTCTGTAGTGGCTCTTTCAACTACAAAGGCTGAACATAGCAGCCACTCATGCAAGCAAGAAGCATTTTGGTTGCAAAGATTATGTTCAAGTATGGGGTTGGTGCAACAAGCTATAAGGATAGATTGTGATAGCAAAAGTTCAATTTTCTTGGCTAAGAACCCTTCTTATCATTCAAAGACAAAGCACATTGATGTTCAATATCACTTTGTGAGAGATATGGTTGAGGCTAAAAGGGTGTTGCTAGTAAAGGTGGACACTTTGAAGAATGTTGTAGACGCATTGACGAAGTCAGTAAGCACTCAGAAGTTCTCTTGGTGTAGAGAAAAAATGGGTGTTGCAGAACTGTGCTAGTGACTAAGCTCTCATGTGGCCCCCTACGGAAAGAAAACAACAAGTGGAATAATGTTGGGTATGTGTTATATTCTTTCCACGACTAATCACATGCGGGGGGGTCATAGGGGGGGAGATAGCCCCCCCTGTACGTTGCACTGGGTGCAACATCGAGGGAGTCATGGGGGGGGAAGTAGCCCACCCTGTCAGGGTCTGGGGCAGCACCCCGAAAATTTTTTTGGGTCCTTATTTCTAGTGGGCAGATCTGCCCATGGTTTTCTGCATGGGTTTGCACATGGTTTTTTGGTACAATGGTTTTCAGCCCCTGGTATTTTTTAGATCCGATCAAGGGAACTACGATTATGTTCTAATCCAGGGTTAATGGATTGGGGTTTATGTATGCTTCGGCATATATATATGTGTGTGTGTGTGTGTGTGTGTGTGTTGTAACACTAAAAGGAATATAATGAAAAATCAAGGTGGTCGTCCCGATTTGGGATCCAAGGGAATATCTCTGTGTTTATCTGTGCTATGTTTTATATTCTCGCTAATATTTATTTTCTGTCTTTAAGATTCATTTGCAGATAATTCCTGTATAGGGTTAAAACCTACAATAATATTTGGTAGCAATGATGATAGACTAAGTAAGAAATTTTCTACAAAGATGGAAAGTGAGTTCGAGATGTCTTGACTTGGTGAGCTGGCATACTTCTTAGGGCTTCAATTATCTCAGCAAGAGAAAGGAATATTTATATGTCAAACCAAGTACATCAAGGAAATACTCAAGAAATTCAAAATGGAAGATTGCAAACCCGGCCTTACTACGATGGTAACAGGCTACAAATTGAGCATAAATGACTCATCTAAAGATGTGGATCAAAGGTCATACAGATATATGATTGGTAGTTTTCTATATGTAACAGCCTCTCGTCGAGATGGTATGTAAGAAGTTGGAAAAGTAGCAAGATTCCAAACAGCACCAAAAGAATCATATATTATTGCCGTCAAAACAATTCTTTGATATCTAAAGGGAACAGAAGAATATGGCTTGTGGTATCCCAAGGGTGAAAATCTCATTATTCAAGCCTTTACAGATGCAGATTGGGCAGGAAGCGTTGATGATCGTAAGAGTACTAGTGGAGCAGAATTCTATCTAGGTGGTTGTCTCGTATCATGGTTGAGAAAAAATAAAACCTCAATCTCGTTATCTACAGCAGAAGAAGAATACATTGCAGCAGCATCATGTTGTACTCAAGTCATTTGGATGAAACAAACTTTTCAAGATCTTCAAGTACACTTCAGTGAGCCTATTCCCATATTCTGTGACAACACTAGTGCCATCAGCATCTCCAAGAATCCTGTCATGCATTTAAAAAGAAAACACATTCTGATCAAATATCATTTTGTTAGAGAACGAGTCACTGAAAAGGATGTCAAACTTGAGTATGTTTGTACAAAAGAAAAAATTGTTGATATCTTCACTAAACGTTTACCTCATGAAGAATTTTAATATTTTCATCAGAAGCTTGGGATTCTCCCAAGTTCTCATTAGATTACAGGTCTGCAGGACGGTTTTGTTTCAGGGGGAGTGGAAGTGTGTACAGGTCTACAGTATGGTTATGTTTAAGGGGGATTTACCCTTTTCCATTGATGTCAAAGGGGGAGAGAATGTTGTAGTAAGAGGTGTCATGATCGCAGGGGGAGTACTTGTGTTTCCATCAATGCCAAAGGGGGATATTGTTGATCAGCGGTTGTCATTGATGTCAATCCAAGCAGCACTAGGGGCTAACCCAATATTGCATGGGAATTTTGACCTACCAGATTAATATATTCTAGTTCAAGAATGATTTTTTTGGTTTCTACTTGTCTAGATGTTTCCGTTGATATATGGCACGCGACGTAATTCTTCACGGTTTGAGAGATATTCATGTTTGAAGTTTATACCCCCTGTTAGTGGGATAGAACCCCATAGGGTTGTGGCATGGGTTATTGAAGAGTCATAATTAATATTTTCTAAGCTCCTACAATCCCTCCCATGTTCACTTGTTGAAGCCCCTCTCAACCTAAGCATTTATATAAATTGTGATCCTCATTTCCTCCTTATGAAAAGGATTTCGCCATTTGAAATAGGTCATCGTGGAATTGTCGCTCTAACTTTGTTTCTATGAAGGTTCAGAAGCTGAAATTTTTATGAGGTGAAGCCAAATTCCTAAGGAAGCTTCTAGGAAACTTTCAGATCAAGGTGCACAATATGTTCAGAGATATGATCTGTGGAACTCAGTGTTTTTGCAGGCTCCCAAAATTCATCTCAAAGAAGTGACCTTGGTAAAATCGTCGTAACTCTCTCTCTCTCTGAGTATCGGATTGGAATTTTGTAAAAATTGGAAGATAGTGCACAAATTTTTGTTTTTTCTCCATCAATTTCAGAGCCAAATGAAGAAACAGTGACACGTGGCACGTTGTACAAGTTCGCTCTGCTAAAATAGTCCATAATTAGGGTATTGTGAGATATTGGGTATAACTCTCTCTTGAAGAATCCAAATTGGGTCAGACCTATGGCATTGGAAATATTACTCAGAGGACTACTGCAGGACCAAAAATCAGATATTTGGGATCTGAAATAACAGAGATACACTAGATTCAAAATCGAGCTCTTAGAAGGCAAAGAAAAAGCTAGATCATGTGTTGTCAAGGGCTGCAAAGGACCAGATTTTCTAGGGAAGCAAAGAAAAGGAAGGTGCAATAGAGGGTAGCATGACAAGAGAAAAAACCAAGGTTCATAACAGTATCAATAAGTTCATCACATGAAGTCTTCAAGTGGGCAGCAGTGCATATAATCATTGTAAAGGTATCATTGTACTAAGTCATTGTAAATACATTATTGTACAAATTGTAGAAGTGTCTATCTGGCAAGAGTTGAAGAGGCAGTGTCAGGTGGTCTAGGATCACCATTATTTGGTTGTTTCATAGTTGGGTTTATGTTCTAGTGTGTCTTATTCTTCTACATCATTCTATAGCATTGTAAAGTGGACCATTTTCCATGGTACGAGAGTCCATTCTTCTTTTATTCTTCTACAGGGTGGTAGGGTGGTGCTAGGGTGAGTTGTATCTCATTAGGTGTTGAGGAATCCATTTAGTTGACTATTGAAGAATCATGGGCATTGGAGCATCCATCTAGTGGGAGTTAGAGAAGAACGCTTTCCTAGATTCTAGCAAGTTGGAGCTTTATTTTCAATTGGAGTTGAATATTAAAGAATTCTTAGACAAGCATTAGGTCATTTTTGTCCCGGAGTGCGTTTCCACCTTAAAAAATGTTGGGTATGTGTTATATTCTTTCGATGAATAATTTCCGGTGGGTGGTCCACACCCATGGTTTTTTGCATGGTTTTGCACATGGTTTTGGGGTACGATGGTTTTCGGCCCCTAGTATTTCTGTAGATCTGGTCAAGGGAACTACGGTTATGTTCTAATCCAGGGTTAATGGATTATGGTTTATATATGCTTCGGCATGTATATATATGTGTTGTAACACTAAAAGGAATATAATGAAATATCAAGCTGGTCGTCCCGATTTGGGATCCAGGGGAAAATCTCTGTGTTTAACTTTTTTATGTTTTATGCTCTTGCTATTGTTTATTTTCTATTATAGGATTCATGTGTAGATAATTTATGTTCAGGGTTAAAACCTACATTTGGTATCAGAGCTAGGTTTCAGCTTCAAGGGGATGCCTTTGTTGCTGAGGGTTTCTTGCTCCAGCCTGAGGTAGACCCTGTTCAGTGGGAGATATGTGGGATCAGTTATTGTGGTGAAAGAAGATGGCGAGTGGCGGAAAGATAGAGATCAAGAAATTTAATGGTCAAAGTTTTGAGTTGTGGAAGCTCAAGATGGAGGATCTACTAGTGGATAAAGATCGGTGGATCATGGTAGATCTAGGTACTAAACCAATGGAAATGTCAGATGAAGACTGGAAGAAACTTGATTGGAAGGCTAAGAGCACAATACGGTTGTGTGCCTCAGATTCAGATTGTTGAATGTATTTGGGGAAGCTACAACGAAGAATTTGTGGGAAAAACTTGGGACTTTGTACCAATATAAGTCTCTGGTGAATAGGTTGTCCCTGCGGAAAAAGATGTATAACCTAAGGATGAAGGATGGAGACTCGGTGACAGAGAATCTAAACGCCTTCAATACTATGGTAAGTCATCTGTCATCTATTGATATTAAAATCTTAGATGAAGATAGGTGCATCAGGTTTTTATGTTCTCTACCAAACTCGTGGGACAGTCTGGTTATTGCAATAGGTAGCAATACAAATACCTTGAATTTTGATGACATTGTCTCAGCCTTGTTGTCGGAGGAAATGATATAAAGAAATATGGAGGGCCATAATGGAGATGCCTTATCTGTACAAGGAAGGTCCCAAAACACAAACGAGAATAAGGTTTTGAATGGGAGATCCAAATCTAGAGGGAGATCTAAATCTCCTGGAAAGTTTGTAAAGGTGTTGAACCCCAAAGATGTCCTTTTCTTCCAGCACATTTCACTTCATTTCCTTTGTTCCTTATCAATTACAGGCTTAAATGATCAATAGGATTAATTAAATTTTCTTTAAGAATGTATACAATGACTAACTTGCTACACTTTCATGGTTTTGTTTTTGTAGTAATTTTTGACTAGATTTAGCTATAGAATGCAGCCATTCTGTAGCTAGTTGCCGATTCCACAGCCGTCTTCATGTTTTCACAGGTTCCAGGTGTCACCTCAAAGAAAAATGCATATGGGTGAATTCCAGAATCCATCCACATCATTCCTTTCTCCCTATGAAGTTTGAGCATAATTCTACAGGTGGTTATGCACGTGGGAAACCAAAACTAGGAGATAGACTTCTAATAGGACAAGGACTGTACAAATGTCTTTAATCATAGTACGAGACCACCACTAGAGTTCTAATTTGATTTTAGTTGGGAAAGAAATTTACTCCTATTTTATCTCAAGAGAAGTTATGTAATTTTCTTATAAGAATGACTCGGGAGACCGAGAAACAGCTAGCTAGATTTATGTTTTATTGCTAGATCTCAGAAAACCGTGATACTCTGTTTTTGAAATAATTTTCCTTTAATGAAAGAAACATCGCTTTATTGCAAGATCTGAGGCAATCTTGAGGATATTTGTATGTTGATCCGGTGGTAGAGGGCCCGTACTGCCCGAGAAGCTTTGTGCACATTACTTAGATAAGTAACTTTAGCCTTGTTGCATTCCTAGTTTAAGCAATTTTCTGAACTTTGTGTTTTATCTTCACTTGCATTGGATGCTACATTTTAGTCTTGTTCTTATGAATTATTCCAAAATATCACTAATATTGAATGAGGTATAACTGTAGTATTTTAGGAGTTAGTTGCATTTCTTTGAATTTTATGTTTTTGTGCTCAAT